>JADDOH010008987.1:0-43735 GCA_016648135.1 Agrypnia vestita | reverse complement strand
TTATTTTTTTATTTATTTTTCATTAAAAATTTAAAAATTGCGTGCCAAGGGTTTGAGTGGAACGAAGTAGATTATTATTTTATTTTTAAATTACGCAGCTTACCGTGATGTAGGTAGCATATCGAAAAAAGTTTTGTTTTGTGCAAATGAGTATAATTTCAAATTAATTTTCATTTTTACTTTAAAAAAGTTAAAGATTAATAATAGGCAAACGGCACATTTTATAAAAAAAAATCACACGCTCCATAGTAGACAGTGTTATTAGCAGGCGCGTGCAGTGGGAACAAGAAGCATGACTCTTACTTTACCGTGTATTTGGGAAAAAATATCTAAATTTAATATATATCTGGCACAATATTATGAAATATTAAAATCTGAATATAATGTTAATTATTGTGATTTGAATATTCCGAATATTCCGAATATATCTCTTATTTCGGTTTCTTTTCAAAGTGTATGCTAAGGAAAATGTCATGCTTCTTGTTCCCACTGCACGCCCCTGGTTATTAGTAAGATGTGTGCAAAATTTGAAAAAAATCAGCTGAAAAGTTTTTGAGATATCTCTATCGGTCTGAAAAAGGGTGTTACATTGTTTGCTTCAACTTACTATACAACTCATTCAATTATTGGAAGTCTTGAAAGAGTGATATTACATAGATTATGCTAAGAACATCAAGCTGTAAAAAAAGCCAAAAAAATATATATATACAGGGTTATTTGTAAAATATTAATAACCTCGCAGGACTATATTCCTGCCTTGATTATGAGTCGAAAATGTTCAAGCTATTACGACCTAATAATAGGAGATATGCGACAACAAAGTTTGCATTTTTTTTTCAATATTTCTACTTATTTTTTGTACAACGTTGGACTATCATTACAGTAACTTATATCGAATATGAAAAATTCATTCCCTTTAATACATGTCAAATAAAAAAATAAAAACCTTCGAATTCCAATTGGAAAACATTCCAATTGGAATTTTTTCAGGGTTTTTATCATTTTATTTAACTTGTATTGAAAAGAATGATTTTTTCGTAATCGATATGAGTTACTGTAATGACAGTCCAACGTTTTACAAAAAAATAAGTCAGAAATATTCAGAAAAAAATGCAAACTTTGATGTCGCATATCTCCATTACTATTGATATTAGGTCATAATAGCTTGAACATTTTCGACTCATAATCAAGGCAGGAATATAGTGCTGCGAGGTTATTAATGTTTTACAAATAACCCTGTATATCGTCAAGGTGGTGTAATAATCCCTTAAGCCAGCCGCCTCTGGCTGAGGTATGTTAATTTTTCTACGAAACAACTAGTTTGAAAACTTTCCCCCATAAGCACAACGATTGGGCCGGGCACGCCATATTTCACAATCAGTTAAATTGTTAAACTATTCCAATTTGAAAGTTGGTCCCTCTGAAACCGCGGCGATTCGTATAAATAACGAATCCCCCGCGTGGCAAATGACGTAGTAACTCAGGTATCCCGGATTACGCGTGGCAAATGACGTAGTAACTCAGGTATCCCGGATTACTTTCCATCCCGATGTTAATCGCCACAGATAAATCTTCCCCCGGATGAACATCACTCTGGACCGCAGGAGTGGGCGGCGACCTGGGAGGGTCCGATTTGCGTACACGCAATGATGCCATTATGAAGGGAGCAACTTCGGATCGTGGGTCTTGATTAGTGATGGGTCCGCTCTGTACTCACTACTACAATGTAGTACTACACTACATTGAAGTGCACACTTCGCACATTTTGATGTGTAGTGCACACTACAAACTACAAACACCAAAGTTATTGAAAGTATAAACTTCAAATAGTACACTTCATTTCAAAGCGAACACTACAAAGTACATACACTTCAAAGTTATCGAAAGTATGAGAAACACATTTTAAATAGTGTATTTTTTACGTGAAATTTTTGGAAAGTTGATGTAGATATATGAAGAATTTTCTGGAATCTGTAACAACCCCCCCCCCCATGGTTTGAAAAATTTTGGGAGCTATGAAGAAATTTTTGGGAAGTTGATGTAGCTAAACGGAGAAATCTCTGGAAACTGTAACAACCCCCCCCCCCATGGTTTGAAAATTTTTTGGAATCGAACGAAGAAATCTGTCTGGCGACCTTTTTTTTTTTTTTAGCTCGCTAAATTTTTATTTGGGAAAAAAATACTTCATTTCATTTAAAAATTTACTTCACTATTACTTCATTTCATTACTTCACTTCATTAATACTACAATTACTTCATTACATTACTTCACTTCATTAATACTACAATTACTTCATTTCATTACTTCACTTCATTAATACTACAATTACTTCATTACTTCACTTCATTTACTTCACTTCATTTCGTAGTACTACAATTGTAGTGTACACTTTGTAGTCTTCAAACTGGTGAACGTGTGTGTGTTGTAGTCTTCATTTTGAAATGAAGTTTTTCCCTTCGCTAGTCTTGATGTAATTTGGAAAACAGATCCACAAGGGCTCTGCATCGATCGTAGTAAAGCGAGACCTAGTCCACGTGGATGTGAGACATGGATGCAGACAGAGAAAAAAAAACGATTAGAAACCTTCGAGATGTGGACCTACAGACGTGCCCTAGGAATTTCCTGGAGAGGCCACATTACGAATGAAGAGGTTCTCAGCAGGATCGATGAAACCAGGCACATGATGAATACCATCACGAAAAGGCGTGCAAAATGGATGGGGCATATTTTACACAATGAAAATCTGCTCAAAACTACACTGGAGGTAATGGTAGAGGGAAAGATTGCCAGAGGGCGCCCTCGCCGTGAATATCTTGAGCAAGTGTGCCAAGATATGAACTGTGCCTCCTACCGATCAGAATGGAGAAGGAGATGTGCTTTGCTGCAAACCAATCCCACGGATTGAAACCCAAGAAGGAAGCCCACATCGAAACAACGATTCCACAGAAATTTACCAGATGCGTAGCGCAGTATTCTAACAACGGGTGGTAGATTCGTTTTGTATCATCGCTTCTTCCAGTTCTTTAAGACACTCTTGCGCCCTATCCGTTCCACGGATGTTGTCAATCGTCACTTTATTTACTGCGGCTCGGGATAGCTCTACAGTAGACTGGCCAAATTACTGTCTCCGGTTTTTCAACCATGACGTTCTCCATCTTCTATGGCCCTGACTTCCGGCAATCTTTCCCTCGTTCTTCTATGGATGTTTCATCATATACAGGGTGTCTCGACGTCAAGCCTTAATCGAGTGATATATCGAGGCCAAGTCATAATAATTATCAGAAAAATATTTTAAAAAATAAAATAATGTAAAAAAAAGTCAGTTAAAACTGGGAAAAGTATTGATTTTGAATACTTGGTTTGGTCAAAAAGAGACATTTTCTTCCAAGCTGGAGCAGTTGGCTTTGAATTTTGGACAAAATTTTACAGGAACATTATTCAGGATTACATAATAATAAAAAAAAATGAAAAAAAATAAAGATTTGTAGCAACAGGAGTGAAAAAACCGTCACAGAGTGTAGATTTTTTTTAAATGCTTATAATTTTTAAAACACATGATTTCTTTAAATATTTTTCTGATAACTATTATGACTTGGCCTATCACCCGATTTCGGCTTGACGTCGAAATACTGGACATATACTGGACTGTATATGAGATATTGAAGTTTTCGGATTTTCATTGTTTTAATAACCTCCTTTTCTTTATTCATCCAAACTATTATATCATCTAACTTATTGTGAGTTATTCTTCTGTAAATGCAAATCTCGAATGCTTCAAGTCGCCTTAGGCCGGCGCCACACTAGGCGCATCTTCCGTCGCGTCTCTGACGCCGCGGAACGCCGCTACATTTATTTCCATACAATATGCACTTATCGAACACACTACGCGGAAGATCGATCGTTCCGCTGGCGGAACGCTTGTTGCGGCGTCTGTTCGGTTCCCCGCCCGCGGAACTTACGCCAACGTAAAATCGGTGACGTCGCGTCTCGTCTTTTAAAATGGAATGCGCCACATTCGACGGATTGTCCCCACGTGAAGACACGGCGTAAGATACGCTCAGTGTGGCGCCGGCCTTAGGCCCGGTTGTATAAGCTGGGTTAAAGTAAAAGGTTCGCTTAAAGCATAGATTTTTACGGAAACAGGTTGTATGATTGGTGGAGAACGCAAAAATTCTATACGCATCATCATCATCATCATCTTCTTCCCTTGTCCTAGTAGGATCGGGGGCCCAAAGACTCGACAAGGTGCTTCCGTGATCCCCTGTCTTGCGCTGCTTCTGCTCGAGTCAACCAGTCCAGACCCATTCTGTTTTCAAACACATTTTTTTGTTGTCTCTCCCAGCTTAATCTGGGTCGACCCACCGGCCGTCTTCCCTCCGGGGTTACCAAGAGGATTCTTCTTGGTATGTTCCTTTGGCATTCTGAGCGCATGTCCAAGCCACCTCAGTTGTGATTTTTCTATATGCAGGAGTAGGGCTCCATGCCGAGTGTGTACCTTATGTCGGCACTTCTCACTCTGTCCATCAGTGTAACTCCCGCTACCCCCCTTAGAAAACTCATCTCGGCAGCCTAGACCCTTGGTCTCACTCTCTCCGTGAGGATCCAAATTTGATGGCCATAATTATATATCTATATCAATATAATAATAACAAATTAAATAAATTAAGCGTTGTTTCGTTTACAGAGTGGAAGATCATTTACAATTAGTTCTAATATTGCCTCTGAAGATGATGGTTGTGTCCATCGAAAGCACTTAGGCTTATATAACTCAAATTAGTGGAATAAAACGTTATGTATAAATCATTGTGTTATCTATATATCATAGGTTATTTCTCTCCTCTACCTAGAATGCTACACCAGTACAACGAGGTCACCTCATGTAACCCCAACATCGACATATTTCACATGACACAACCTCAGTTTAAGAGAGAAATTATATCGCTCCTGACCGAAAATAGTTTGAGTGTGTAAGACGGATTCTTCGGAAATCAACCTAAACAAAAATTTTATAGCCACAAAGCGCGGGTACACATTTTCTGACTTAGTTGACCTGGGAGCCTACATGCCTATTATGTCGTGCGGAGAATGTGAACTTCGTTCATCTTGTAATCACTTATTGTGGTATACTTATATTGTATAATGTATTAATGTTTCATTTTAATGTATTATCGTAAATTGTAACTGTACTAATCACCTTGTCCTAAATGACTATCCATTAGGGTCATTCTGACCTGTCGATAGTCTTTAAATTAAAAAATTTAAAAAAAAATCATATCAACGGCTCCTACGTATAATATCGTAACCCACAAATCGACGATTTTCAGTTTTTTGTGTATTTCATATGTATTTAATTAAATCTTTATTTCCAAGAAAGAAAGAAAAATATTTTGCAATAAATAACGTTTTTTTATCGTATCTCAAACAATCACATATTTTTTACGAAGTATACTATCGTATATAACACTTACGACAGTTTGCGTTGGAAAATAACATAAGATAATCTTATCGTATGTAACACTTACGATAACATACGTTGGAAAATAACATAAGATAATTATCGTATGTAACACTTACGATAATATGCGTGAGAAAATAAAATAAGAAAATTATCGTATGTAACACTTACGTTATTTTACGTCGCGTCTTTTCCGAAGTTAAATGTTGTAAGTCATTTATACGATGTTTTACGTCGCGTCTTTTCCGGAGTATAATATCGTATGTGCATTTCTACAAAAACCTTTAATAATTTCGACTTTTTTGTGATTATTTATGAAACTACAGTATAAAGTAAAATATTGAAACGAAATTTCAAAAAAATTGGGCAATATTTAGATTTATACCGGACGAAAATATGTTCAAAAGCTTCTCCTGTAAAATTGAATTTTGTGGGTTACGATATTATACGTAGGAGCCGTCGATATATATCTATGCTTTGAATTAAATATTACCATAAACCGTGATAATGCAACCGGCACTTACTTACTTACTTACTTACTTACTTACTTACTTACTTACTTACTTACTTACTTAATTCTGAGTGTGCGGCTAGAAAGCTTAATCTATTTCTACGAGTAAATCAGCTCTAGTAGCCATGACACTTTTACGAACAACTTATTTTAATAAACATCTTAGTGTTTTAAATTACGAGTTTTGTTTTTATTATGAGATTATGAGAATAATGAGTATTAAAAGAGTAGCTTGTTAGTCTTGCGGTTAGGACACTCGCCTCGTGATCCAAAGGTCGCGGGTTCGAACCTCACTCCAGACTCGCAAGTTAGTCCTATTTTCATAGCACAAGCGTTTAGCTTAGTTTGAAAATAGTAAGAATATTGATGTGACACGTATTCCGTGTCCGCATCTCTATTTAAAAAAAAAAAAAAAAAAAATTGGGAGAGTAAAAAAGTGGAAGCTCTTTGTTAATCTGAGTGTCAAGTCCGGTGGACCGAGAGCATTATTTAGCTTCAGGAAGTAGCGCCTGGAAAATCTCTGTTACTTGTGTAACGTTATCTGTGTTATCGGCCTGTTTCAGTACTACTGTATCTTCGTCATGTTGTCGTCACTGTCAGGTGGGGACACGGCCTCGTTCGTGGTGGTGGTGCGTGGTGGAGACTGACGGGAGAGACGAGGAATATATTAAATATAGGGCTATAAGTTCAATAAAACATAACAGATTGTTAGTTAACTTCGTTAAAACCACTACCAGATTTTAGATCTATCGGTTTCGAGACGTACCCGTCTCTTCGTCAGGACCAACACTACACCACTACATTCGCAACACTACACACCTCAACCATAGTATTGTTACACTTCCGGCAATAATTGATCACATGCGTGTTAGTCTTGTCAGGGACTGTTAGCCTAATGACCCATCAGGGATCTACCGAAAGAGAGTGAGAGGGGGCGGGGTCTAAAGTGGGTGTAACCCCATCTTTTGTGAACATTAAATTAAACAAAGGGCTATATGGAAAATTAATTTGGTTGTTAATTAGGGGTGCGCTATTATTCAATAAAACATTTTTAAATTGTCTCTCCAAGAGCCTCCATTATTTAAGTAAAATTTCAATAATGTTTTCCATTCTAAGTGTAGACACGGCTTATCTCTAAAATATGATACGAAAATTATGAGAAATTATTATTAAGGCATCTTACATGAAATTTTCATAGATATTATCTATGTAAAATACTGAACATTAAAGGCTCGACTATATAATAAAGTTTTTTGAGAATTTACCTTTAGGTTACTATTAGGTACTATGAAGCCCGCGTTTTATCTCGGTTTTTACTGCGTTTAATATCAATGTGGTTTTCACAAAGTTTAAGAATGTTCTTAGGTTTTCACGGCCACTCAGAATCTTCAAGTTTGTGTTTACTGGGGTATTATGCCGTGTTGTTACGACCTTTCGGGCCGACGTTTCGGATCCCATTGCAGGGTCCATCATCAGGGCTGATGTGTTGTCTTGAATGTTGGTGTTGTGGTTAAGTATCGGCTTGCAATACCGTGCCGAAGTCATGATGTGTTTGTATTGTGTTGTATGTATGATTCATCTGTTGTCTGATCACTATCTCAGCGGAGTCTGCGACGAGAATGACTTTGAAGCGCCGGATACCAAGATGTTTTTAATTTGAAACCATCATCTCTATTAATGTTTATCGGATGCTTGTAGATTTCTAGTGCTTCCTGATAAGACGAGCATGGTGACTCTTAGGCTTTCCAAGGATTTTCGGTTCGAATGCAAAATGATGGCCGGTATCCGAAAATGCTCAGCCAGTGCTGATTTTTCTGGATGACCGAGTTTGCATGCCCGTTTGTGCTCGTTGACCCTTTTGGAAATGGTACGCGCCGTTTGCCCCACGTATACTTTATCGCAGTCTTGACAATCGAGTCTATACACACCGTCCGTTTCTAAGCGATCTCGATCCTTTGCTGATCTCAACATATCTTTAATTTTGAAGTTGGCACCAAAAACTGTCTTAATGTCTCTTTTCTTGAGAGCTCTGGCAATTCTGTCTGTAACGCTTTGGACAAAAGGCAGAAAGGCGATGCCTTTGCACTCAGGTTCTGTATGTTTTTCAGGGCGAACAGACCTCGTACTTATGACGCGTTGTATCTGTCGCTTCTGGTAACCATTGCCTTCCAGTGCGTCGCTGAGTGTTATCATTTCCTCCTGTAGATATTCATCTTGGCATATCCTTTTGGCCCTCGTGGCCAAAGTGTTGATGAGACCTCTTTTTTGAGCAGGATGATGGTGGGAGTTCGCATGTAGATAACGGTTGGTATGTGTAGGCTTCCTATAAACTCTGTGTCCGAAACTCCCATCGGCTTTCTTTTTTATTTCAACATCAAGAAAAGGCAGCACGTTGTCTTTCTCTATCTCCATGGTGAACTTCAGGTTGAACAACACATCAGCCCTGATGATGGACCCTGCAATGGGATCCGAAACGTCGGCCCGAAAGGTCGTAACAACACGGCATAATACCCCAGTAAACACAAACTTGAAGATTCACAAAGTTTGTCAGTTTTTTAAAAATAAGTATGTCTTGTATAGTTAACGCTATTAACATCAAAAATACAGTTTTTTTTATCAATTTCTCACTAAAAGTTTCATTTATTCATCTTATAGCGTAATAAGTTTTTAGTCCTTCTTTTATACTTCAATTATTTTTTACTTTTATTCTTTAGTTCTTCTTTTGTACTTTAATTTAGCTAGTAATGCTCCCATAAGCTCGAGCTTTGGCTCATATTATGGGGAGTATAATGTCTGTAAATGCTATAATATAGAATCAAATCATTCTTAAAAAACACATGTATCTACTGTATAAATTAATAAAATATATATATATATATGAATTAATGGATTCGCAAGGTGTGCCAGGACAGAAGACCGTGCCGTGTGCCGTTATACGACCCTGCAAAAAACGGTTTGATTCGCTTTTTGCAGCCCCTAAAATTGTACCGCCCCGTGCAATCGCCCAATACCCGCGCCGGCCCCGCTATCTGCTATCGTGCCAACTATCTGACTGCCGATAGCTATCTTAAACGGTAGTTCCATTTTACAGAATTTATCATTTTTCCCTACGTGTTGTGAAACGAAAACAATATCACGCGAACCGGTGATAAACTTCTGCGACCCTGGTACTAGGGTTTTTTTTCAATACTGAAAAAATGGTTACGTTTATTTTTAACACGTCATTTGAATGGCCACAATCGATACTCAGTTGCTAAAGGGTCTAGAAACAATAAATTACTTTATTCGTAAGTAAATTATTAGCTAGATACCTAATTTTTTACCATTACCGATCTTCGATACAATCAGATATTTTGTAACCAGTTTAAATACTAGAACTAGTCACCTACACCTTGGGGTACTTTAACAGTTCTTTAAATGAGTCGATAGGGTCCAAAGTAGCATCTAAAACTTTCTCACAGACGTGAGGTTTCCTCTTCTGCAAAGTTTGGTTGTGGTCGACCTTAAGGGCGTACGCGTTATTAGAGAACAAACTTATACATTAAAGTTCATAACCCAACTTGAGCTTACTGGACGAGGGTATGCGTACGGGGCACATCTATTCGAAAATACCCATTTCTGGAAATGAGACAATTTTATATTATTAGGAAAAAAACTAACCCATAAAAACCAAGTTTTCATTATACTCCCTTTCTTTGTAAAATATAACAACAATTAAAGATGAATTAAACCATATAACATAACACTAAACTTACAGGAATTTAATATATTTCTAAAATGTCAAATGTTTTGAGCTTTTATATGACACTTCATGCTTAGAAGATTAAATTCCAAAAACATTTGTCAGCCAATTTAATCAAGATTTTGATATATTTGTGAATTTTGCTGTCATCTGTGAACCAATTGTCATAAATTTTCGTAGTGAAGTACCTATTACATATACCGACGGAGTAATTCAAATTTTAAATATTCCGTGACGTCGTCAGGCCGCTGTTGGTAATAATCAAACATTTGTATGGTTTCCATTTTTAAAAAATCAATTAAATTATCTAAAAATCCAAAATTATATTATAATTATTATTTTTTTAACTAAAATTTGATAGATCTTCTTGATCGTCGCCACGAGTCAGCTTGCAAAGTTTCAGCTCGATTGGATCACGGGAAAAAGGTTAAAAATCGATCCAAAGTTTTTTCGTCAAGAAAACAAGCAAGCACCCGCAAAAGAAAGGAAGTAAAAATGTGTTGTACTGTAAAATGTGACATAGCCGTACGGGTAATGTGATGTCGTATTTGAAAATTGGTTTGAGGTGTGTATGTGGTGCGTGTTCTATGATACAATAATCTGACAAACACGAAAATAGGTCATACTTCAAACGCTTGTACAGGTGGATTCCCTCTAGTTCATAGCTAGTAGCAAAAACTTTGCAGGTGGATTCCTGCCTTGATAATGAGTCGAACATGTTCGAGCAACCATGACATCAATAGTCATCAACAAGATTAACAATCATTACAGTAATTTATATCGAATGTAAAAAATTTATTTGCTCTAATTTAAGACGAGTAATGTGATAAAAGCCCTGTAAAGAAAATATTTTCAAATTTCGCAAGATTTTTATCTTAGAAATGTTCTCAGGTTTTCACAGCCAATGAAAATCTTCTGTGTATAGTTTTCTGGGATATTCTGCCGTGTGCATGTGGCCTCTCTGATGACATCAGCCCTGTCGATAGACCCTGCAATGGGATCCGAAACGTCGGCCAGAGAGGTCACATGTACACGGCAGAATATCCCAGAAAACTATTCTTATCTGAGGGTCCTGCAAAAATTGAATTTTTTTTTTTACAAGGCTTTTCATCATTTTATTTGAGTTGTATAAATTTGTCATAACGAATTAAGTTACTGTAATGATAGTTCAACATTTACAAAAAATAAGTTAGAAATATGGGGAAAAAAATGCCAAAATTTTTATTGCATATCTCCATAACTATTGATATTAGTTCATGATTACTTGAATATTTTCGACTCACTATCAAGATAGAAATCCACTTGTAAAGTTATTTCTACTAGCTATGAGACTGTATAAGGTTAATGGATCGAGAAAACAGATAGGTTCTTGTCTCCTCTTTGCATCTCAAATTGGCGCGCTCAGTCAACTTCGGAATGCCGTAGCTTATGTTAGTCCGATCGAAACGAAACGATAGCGGACCCCCCCACTCTCTTGTACTTTCGGCCTACGTATAATTTTGTGCATTATTTTAAATAAAAATAATACATATCTGCGAAAATTCGATTTTCGTTTTACTATTGTATTTTAACGAGATTCTAAAAATACGTACGTGTACGTATACGTACGTATACGTAGGGACTGTCGATATGTTACAGCAAGTATGTTTAAAGCAAACCGAAGTCAATAGTAAATACTAAATACACATATAAATCGTTTGGAACAAATTCAAAAACAATTTATTCGCTTTCTCAACTTCAAATTCAGTTGCGTTTCTGACGATTATGACAGTTCATGCAAAAAATATTACATCCTAGTATTATACAAACGTCACGAAATAGGTGATTTGATGTACCTACTAAAAATTGAATCAGGCAACGTCGACTGTCCTGAACTATTAAATAGACTAAAATTCCATGTTCCCTGTAGATCTCGTAGACACAACCCAGTCTTTCACATTGATTTTACCTCATCCAACTATCGTCGTAATTCATATTCCTTGAGGGTATGCGATGCATTCAATAAACTGATAAGATTATTGGATATTGATCTGTTCGAGTGCAGCCACACAAGATTAAGAAAAATTTTGAGTGCTGAATTTTTTTTCACGTAATAATTAAGTTTCTTTTTCCTTTGTTTAAATTTTTTATTCTTTCTTTCTACATAATTTTTAATATGCCTTAGTTTAATTCATAAATATTTATCATTACTGACTTATTTCTAAATGTGGAGACCTGTAATTGGCCATTTACATTATAGCAATGTTTTCTATGCTTCTTTTTTGTGTGGTGTTGGTCTTCCATGAACATTAAATAAATAAATAAATACAAATAAAAGAATATACCCCAATGCACGTATCACAAAGTACATTGGCAGAAGGATACCTTGGAAAAAGCCTACATACACCAGGGGCCACGTGGACTGAAAAGTTTTGGCAACCAATAGTTGAAACATAATAATAAAAACAATAGAAGAAACTTATTTTCCACCACATGAAATTTTCATTTAAGAATTGAAGTAAATATTTTCAAACTTTATTATTATTTAATTTTATTTTGGGACACACATACAGTACAATGTAATATATTTTTTTATATAATATCAAAAAAATATTCGTTTAGCATGACCAGTGAAGTTTCCTCGAAGCTGGTAAAAAACTAAGTAAAAAAAACTAACCCATAAAAACCAAATTTTTATTATACTCCCTTTCTCATTTACTAGCGGAAGCTGGTTTGGCGCTTAACCTTTGGGTTAAGCGTTGGGCTTCGGTCGGGCGACGCTACGAAAGGGAGTAATAAAAAATTTCAAAAAATCCAAAATTATACTATAATCATGTTTAGTGTCTACCAGATGCGTCGAAATATTAGGTCCTTACATATGAAATTGGCGTTTTGCCGTACTGGCAAATTTTATCTCAAATATCTTCTCTTTGGTTAAGAATTCCAAATCCAAATTTATACAGCTATTTACTCATGTATTTGTGTTTTGAAAATTATAATTCATTTGTTTTTTCCTCAATTGTTTTTTTCTTTGCGTCACTCAGTTTACAAAATGAAAAACTTGAAATATCGCGTTATTTACGAGTACGAGTTCCACCGTGGCACCAGTGCTGCAGAAACGGCTCGAAGGATTAATGATGTGTATGGCGACGGTGCCGCAAAAGAAAACACAGTGCGTTTTTGGTTCCAACGTTTTCGTTCTGGAAATTTCGACCTGCAGAACAAGCCCCGTGGACGGCCGGAGACCAAAGTTGATAATGAAGAATTGAAGGCTATTGTGGAAGCGGATCCATTGCAAACCACATCCGAGTTAGCTGCAGGCTGCGGTGTTAGTGATAAAACTGTTTTAATCCACTTGAAGCAAATTGGTAAGGTGAAAAAGCTTGAAAGGTGGGTACCTCACGAATTGAGTGAAGCAAATCAACAAACGCGCGTTGACTGCTGCGTTGCATTACTCAACCGGCACAATAATGAAGGGATTTTAAATCGAATCATTACCTGTGATGAAAAGTGGATCCTGTACGATAATCGGAAGCGCTCATCGCAATGGCTGAACCCTGCCGAACCAGCCAAACCATGCCCCAAGCGAAAATTGACTCCAAAAAAGTTACTTGTGAGCGTTTGGTGGACTAGTGCTGGTGTCGTTCACTACAGCTTTCTTAAATCTGGCCAGACGATTACGGCAGATGTCTATTGTCAGCAACTGCAAACCATGATGGAAAAGCTAGCTGCTAAACAACCGAGGCTGGTTAATCGCTCTAGGCCACTGCTGCTTCATGATAACGCTAGACCACACACTGCACAACAGACGGCTACCAAATTAGAGGAGCTTCAATTGGAATGTCTAAGACATCCACCGTACTCTCCGGACCTTGCCCCAACAGATTACCATTTTTTTTCGAAATTTGGATAACTTCTTGCAAAGGAAAAAATTCAACTCCGAGGGGGCAGTCCAAACCGCCTTCAAAGATTTTATTGATTCCCGTCCGAATGGTTTTTGTAGTAAAGGGATCGATGAACTACCTATGAGATGGCAAAAGTGCATAGATAGCAATGGTACATACTTTGATTAAATAAATATATTATAATAAAAAAAAAACGGCTTTATGTTCCTCCCATACTAAAGCCAATTTCATATGTAAGGACCTAATATTTAGAGTATTAGAGGGAGTATTAAAAAATTCTAAAAATCCAAAATTATACTATAATTATTAATTTTTTTTAACAAACATTTGATAGATCTTCTCGATCGTCGCCACGAATCTGCTTGCAAAGTTTCAGCTCGATTTGATCACGGGAAAAGGGTTAAAAATCTATCCAAAGTTTTTGCGTCAAAGAAACAAACAGACATGATAATGATAATGATAATGATAATGAATATGTGATAAATAATAAATATTTCAAAGATTTAAATTATGATAATGCATAAAATGGGAAGGGTGGGAATAGGGAGTTTTTAAATTGTTTAAATTTCGTAAATAAAACTGAAAATTACAAATTTCGTAACGTTGCCTTGCCATTCTTGCAGAAGTTACTTGGTACAGAATTTAAATCTTTATTTTAATAAAGAAAATTGAAGCAGAAATGCGCCACGTGCTTCAAGCAAACTCAGCCCTTGGAAGCTAGGCTCTAACTGTGAGGGTTTTTACGGTTTAAACTTTAGCCAAACCAATATCACCACCGGCTGTGATCTTTGTTCCCGTAATATTCGGAATCAGCCATTCGAATCTGGTCATTGAATGAATTCTAAGGCAGGCAGGCCTATCCTACACAATATACCCCTTTGCCTATATATGCTTCCCTGCTCCAAGAGTGTCCGGATTATTTTTCGTCTACAATTATTGTTCCCAGCCGAAACATTTCGCGGCCGTAATCATCATCGAATACTTGTATATTTAATAACAATTTTTTTTTTTTTTATCTATACTAATATTATAAAGAGGAAAGACTTGATTGTGTGTTTGAATTGAATAGGCTCCGAAACTACTGGACCGATTTGAAAAATTCTTTCATATTCAGAATCCTACATTATCCCTGCTGAACATAGGCTATAGAATATTTTCAAAAATGTTAGGGATCCGTATGAAAACTTCGATAATGTAACCCAACGTGTGAAAAAATTACGATAAAAAAAACTTATATTGCGTACGCTGCGGAAATTATTGCAAATAGAGCAAAGTAATGTACTACAGTTTTATAGAGGACATTTATATCTACAAAAAAGTCTGCTATACCATATATCTAAGTATTACAGTTATGTAACAATAACTTATGTTAACATTAGATGGAAACATTGTTTTTTAGAGAACAGCGGACCCTTTGTTTTCCCTCACAAACTTATTTTGTACTTAATCCTTAACCCGTGCAACGCCGGGCTCGATCAGCTAGTTTAAAATATAATGGAAACCTAAAAGGTTTATAGATAACATTTTTACATAATTCAATATAAGAAATGATAATAATATGATTTAGATACAAAGTCATTTTTTTATAGTTGGCCGAGTTTTAACATTTTTGTCACATGTGTTTTGAATTTGTCAGTAGTCAGTTGTTTGGTCTGTTGTGGCAGGTCATTGTATAGTTTTAATCCGTTGCAAATTAGTCGGGATTGTCCTGCTTTTGTTTTGGCGTGTATTATGTGATATTTTTGAGCCATTCTAGTGTTGTGTTGATGTTTTTCATGTTTTTTGTGTAATTTTATGTCTTCGTCTTGTATTTCGCCAATTGCTAGTCTGTGAATGATTTTAAGTGTTTAGATTTTTTGTAATGCTTTCGATGTTTAATTGTTGTGATAAATGGTATACAGTTTCAGTTGGTGTCCGGTATTTCAGATCATAGACCATTTTTATTATTTTGTTTTGCTGTCGTTGGAGTCTGTTTAGGTTAGTTTTGTTTCCGGTTCCCCAGAAGGGTATCAAATACACTATTCTACTCTTGACGTATGCCTGGTACATTTATGATAGAAAATTGATAATTTTAATTTACACTGGCGTTTTTCCTTTCATAGCTGACACAGAGATTCGGATTCCCCATTTATATCCATTTTGAATTCCCTTATATTCGTTTTTTTATTAATTTATTTCTTAACTTAGTTAAAATGACTCCTGCATGTAAACTAGCATTTTACACTTTATATTCTACAATATATGTATTACTAATATACTATCCATAATTACTTACGTATTTATATTTACATATCCTATGATATTATACAATCTATAATACTATAACACACCTTAATCTATAATATAATCTAATCTATGGAACATCTATAACGTAATATATAATACATCTTATAATATAATCTAATCTATATTGACAATTTTTTATTCTTCAATTAGAAAACACATACAGAAAAATCAAATTAAAAATATTTTAGCTGCTACCGGGATTCGAATCAACGGACCTCCACTCTACCGGGAATGGGGCGAATACGAATGAAATTGAGAGATCGAGATCCAAAGTCGAGATCCTTGGATCTCGACTTCTGGAGTGAACGGGTGTGCTTGCCATCAATTCAAAACAGAACTCGAAATACAAGGCGCAAAATCCCTTTGAAAATGGCCAGTGCTATCTGTCCGAAACGTTGGGTACAATATAACAGTCTTTCTCAAGACTACTATACGCGGGTTATCCTAGAAAATAATCCTTCATATATATATATATATATATATATACATATAAAGAAACCCGTGTTTCCCTACCCGTCAAGTTTTCTCCACAACCAGCCACAACCACCCACTGGTGGTTATGGTGGTGGATAGCCCTTGGTGTTACACCAAAAAGATGCGAGTTCGGTGGGGGTGGCTGTGCATGGGTGGGAGTGGGTGACGAAAATGTGCTTTCTAGCACATTGTTTTGTTATGGGAAGGCCACAAATGCTTCAGATTGTTTCAAAATAGGCGTACCGACTGTGTCGGTGAGTCTAGAAGGTTCCGGAAAAACCTGCTCTAGAAAGTTCTGGAAGGATAAGTTTCTAGAAAATTTCAGAAAGTTCTATAAGGTTCTAAACTGAGTGGCGGAATGTGTCGGTGTGTCTAGAAGGTTCCTGTACATTCGATAAATTTCTTGAAAGTTCAGGAACGAGAATGTTGTAGAAGGTTCGCGAAAGTTCTACGACGATCCAAACAGTGTACTAAAAATCTACGCGTGCGAAGCCGCGCGGGCACAGCCAGTATAATCTATATTGCATTATTTAACCAAAAACGCTGAAAATAGATGCTTGCAAGAAAAGAAAAATCTGCACAAATCAACAAAAATTTATACAAATAATTTTTTCTACGTGCTAAACAATTTATTTATTTTCCCCGTAGATATTGTGGTGATCGGAAGCCACCTCGGGCTCTAGCCGTACTCGGCAACCGTTTTGGCCAATAAGGTTAAAGATACGGTCAACGCAACGCGCTGCCTTCCGCTCGCTGCAGCGACGACCATTCTGTCGACGATTGTTCTGTCAAGATTGTTCTAATATACCGCAATATCAACAACAACAACAGCTAGTATTACAATTGAAGAAGAAGCTAGTATTACACTTATACACAGTGTTGACCTGCTCTATCTTATTAGATATATATCTCAAAATATACAAATCAATTAACACTACACATGACTTTCACCTCCTTCAAATTGACCTTAACGCACTCCAAAAATGGTGCATAGACAATGACCTCTACTTCAACACAGAAAAATGAAACTCAATATCCATACAATTTGAATACAGTATCAACCAAACCACGCTTAATCCATTAACAACTATTAAAGACCTGGGAATAACCTTTGATAACTCCCTCAAATTCAACCACCACATAGACGATATCTCTAGGCGAGCATCCAAAACTCTCGGCTTCGTCCTCAGAGCAACGAAAGAATTCCACGACACAGCCGCTCCAATTGCTATCTATAAATCCCTCATCAGAAGCCTACTGGAGTTCTCATCAACAATTTGGTCACCCAACTACGAAATTCACAACTACAGAGTCGAAAAAATACAGCAAAAATTCCTTAACTCACTGACACACAAACAAGGCCTAAATGAGTTGCTCGATACATACGACAAAAGACTCGAAAATTTACATATAATCTCATTAGAAAAAAGACGAAAAATCACAGACCTTATGACACTCCACAAAATAGTAAACAACAAACTAGACTCGCCCTCAATACTCTCGCAAATAGATATTAATATACCTGCCCGGTCTCTGAGATCCCAAACACTATTCCACACAAAGGTCTACAACACCAACATGGGTTATTTCTCTCCCCTACCTAGAATGCTAAACCAGTACAACGAGGTCACGTCATGTAACCCCAACATCGACATATTTCACATGACACAACCTCAGTTTAAGAGAGAAATTATATCGCTCCTGACCGAAAATAGTTTGAGTGTGTAAGACGGACTCTTCGGAAATCAACCTAAACAAAAATTTTATAGCCACAAAGCGCGGGTACACATTTTCTGACTTAGTTGACCTGGGAGCCTACATGCCTATTATGTCGTGCGGAGAATGTGAACTTCGTTCATCTTGTAATCACTTATTGTAGTATACTTATATTGTATAATGTATTAATGTTTTATTTTAATGTATCATCGAAAATTGTAGCTGTACTAATCACCTTGTCCTAAATGACTATCCATTAGGGTCATTCTGACCTGTCGATAGTCTATAAATTTTAGAAAAATTTAAAAAAAAAAACAAAAAAATTTTAAAAAATTAAAAAAAAAAAATCTTCTGTGTATAGTTTTCTGGCCAGGGAGGCCAGAGAGGTCACATATACACGGCAGAATATCCCAGAAAACTATACACAGAAGATTCTGAACGGCCGTGAAAACCTAAGGATATTTTTAAAGAAAAAAAATTTTTTAAAAAATTAAAAATTAACACATTCATTCATACGCAAACATTACCACACACACTTAAGGCGATCGTCTAGCAGAATGAGCAAATTTCACCATTTTTTCTCATATCTTCTCTTGCGTTTTTTATTACATTTTTGTATGGAAATATCTCATTTTAAAATTTATTTATCAGGTTACATATATTTTAAATACAAATATCTTATTAAAATGTCATAAACTAAATTAAATAATTGATTAATAAATTATCAAACCTTCGATGTTTTAAAAATGAAGAAAATTGCTCCACTTTGTGGGCCTTTTATGACTGAACGGTGTGTGAGATGTCTTTTTTATTCAATAATATTACAAAGTTAACTATTATCTTAAATTTGTTACAATTATAGAAAAATCTATTAATACGTTTACATGCAATTTATGTTTTAAAAAATACGGTTTTTATTTATTAATCAATTATATAATTTAGTTTATGACATTTTAATAAGATATCTATATTTAAAATATATGTAACCTGACGAATAAATTTTAAAATTAGATATTTCCATACAAAAATGTAATAAAAAACGCAAGAGAAGATATGAGAAAAAATGGTGAAATTTGCTCATTCTGTTAGACGATCGCCTTAACACGAAAGAATTCCTCCGATCTTTTCTCTCTTCACAAACAAGCTGCCAAAATATCAAAGTAGCATTTTTTTTCTTTTAACGGTTACTTGGATATTTTAAAGTTTCACATCTCATGATTGAAATATCGAAGAGAGCTGAAAAAGTAATGTTGACCTAGATATTTCAAATGGAATAAGCCATGTTAATATTTCGACGGCGTTTTGCGTTGATGCAGATCGATACAAGAATATTTAAACTTGAAAAAATCACGTGCGAGATGATATTTGGCCAACTACTTGGTGTTATCCAATCTAAAATCTTAGGACGGACTTTCAAATAGACAAAGTAACTGACTCACTGACAAAACTGACCAGCCTATTCCACAAAATACACGAAATCACACCAAAGACCGTAAAAATTCTGATGTACCAGGCATACGTCAAGAGTAGAATTGGATAATTGATACCCTTCTGGGGAACCGGAAACAAAACTAACCTAAACAGTCTCCAACGACAACAAAACAAAATATTAAAAATGGTCTATGATCTGAAATACCGGACACCAACTGAAACTGTATACCGTATAACACAACAATTAACCATCGAAAGCATTACAAAAATCGAAACACTTGAAATCATTCACAAACTAGCAATTGGCGAAATACAAGACGAAGACATAAAATTAGACAAAATACACGAAAAACACCAACATAACACTAGAATGGCTCAAAACTATCACATAACACACGCCAAAACAAAAACAGGACAATCCCGACTAATTTGCAACGGACTAAAACTGTACAATGACCTGCCACAACATGATATTTCATCTGGACGCTGTGGATGAAGAAATTAATACGATTGTAAGAAACAATCTTTCTTATATCATCTTTTAATTTAATGTATTTGAGCCGTAGTATTACAAAATCCGCTCTGGACATTTTTAATTTTTATTATCGTCTATTAAGTGTTGGGATAAAGATCTTAAAGATCCAGACATTGTTATTTTCAGAATACGGATGATTACAAGGGATTCAGACAATGAGAAATATGATGATTATTATAGTCGTTAATGACTGGGATGGACTGTGACAGGTGCACCTCTCTGTCTTCACTTAGTACGTTTCCTCTCAAATCTGAATGATAATTAATAACTTCCAGCCGCTTGACTCTTCCCGTAATCCTGCTTGAAGCCCCCAGGAAAATGGTTTTCATTTCATTTTTCACGTGAAAACACTCTTACACAAGTAAATTGGTCGGTTGAAAATAAAACAAATTTGTAACAAAAATGTGAGACGGAAATGCTCCCAACTTTTTTCAGACGCAAATCTGACTTATCAGCTTTCTTCACGTTTCGCTTCTCCTGTCTCGGTCACATACTAACGCCAACTTGCGTTTTGATATTGTTTTTCTCCGTGTATTTCGAGTATTCAAAAAATTTCACGAATTCTTCGTCACTTGTCTAACAGTTTCAAATTTGCACCCTTTTGCGTGCAACGAGTACGTTAGTATATTTTTAAGATTTTTATCTATGTCAAGAAAAATTTATATAGATTGTATGCTGGTAGATATGCTACGTGAGAGACATGTTCACAATGTTCTCTACGAATCCGAAAGAAGGAAATGAGCAGCCGGTAGTGAGCTCTGTGCCGTTGATTTTGACGTTGAGGGAATATACAGGGTAATTTGTAAAACATTAATAACCTCGCAGGACTATATTCCTGCCTTGATTATGAGTCGAAATTGTTCAAGCTATTATGACCTAATATCAATAGTTAAGGAGATATGCGACATAAAAGTTTGCATTTTTTTTTCAATATTTCTGACTTATTTTTTGTACAACGTTGGACTATCATTACAGTAACTTATATCGAATATGAAAAATTCATTTCCTTTAATACAAGTCAAATAAAAAAATAAAAACCTTCGAATTCCAATTGGAAAACATTCCAATTGGATTTTTTTTCAGGGTTTTTATCGTTTTATTTAACTTGTATTGTAACGAATGAATTTTTTGTAATCGACATGAGTTACTGTAATGATAGTCCAACGGTTTACAAAAAATAAGTCTGAAATATTGAAAAAAAAATGCAAACTTTGATGTCGCATGTCTCCATAACTATCGATATTATAGGTCATAATAGCTTGAACATTTTCGACTCATAATCAAGGCAGGACTATAATCCTGCGAGGTAATTAATGTTTTACAAATAACCCTGTATAGAAATTTAGCCGGCATCTTAATATGAAATAAGTAAAACCAATGTACCTTTTATCTATTTTTTCAGTAATTTTTAAGACGAACGTGGGATCGACGCAAGCGTGGGGCGCAGTAGGTACTGTGTGTCGCGATTATGTGAAATGAAAAGTGTGGTCGTTTCATTTGTCGGTTTTCAATGGTTTAACTCAATCTGAGTAACCCTAGATTTCGCATATTTTATCCTTCATTTAATTTTTTTAAATTTTTACACGGCATGTTTTGTAGACAAGTAAAAATTTTGTGATTTTTCACGTCTCTGATTACTTTTTTCACTTTAAAAAGGTCTCTTTTCTACTTGTTTACACCGATTTTTATACCAGGAGCACAGCGTACATACAGGGGTATGTGCACAAACATTACGACGCGAATTTTTTATTAGTCAAAGTCTCCCTCAACGTTTCTCATATGGCGCCATTGTGCCAGACGATATAACAACTTACGAGTCGTATTATTGTAGGAGTAATGTACGTAGAGGAATAACAATACCCTTTTCCTTTCATGCCCCGCTCGTTACCCTAAAAGCTCCACATCAGGAGAACAGGAGTACGAAGAAACAAATCGATTCATTAACTTATCTTGAAATCTTTTTTATAGGTAGCCGAACAAAAGTCTCCAATAAAAACTGGCAATAATATTTAACCTTGAAGGGATTTTTCCGTTTTGTTCTCGTTTTTATTGACACAGTATTTTTGTTATCCTCGAGACATATCTAGGTATATCTTACTGGAAATAAGTTTTAGTGCGTTTTTGGTTCCAACGTTTTCGTTCTGGAAATTTCGACCTGCAGAACAAGCCCAGTGGACGGCCGGAGACCAAAGTTGATAATGATGAATTGAAGGCTATTGTGGAAGCGGATCCATTGCAAACCACATCCGAGTTAGCTGCAGGCTGCGGTGTTAGTGATAAAACTGTTTTAATCCACTTGAAGCAAATTAGTAAGGTGAAAAAGCTTGAAAGGTGGGTACCTCACGAATTGAGTGAAGCAAATCAACAAACGCGCGTTGACTGCTGCGTTGCATTACTCAACCGGCACAATAATGAAGGGATTTTAAATCGAATCATTACCTGTGATGAAAAGTGGATCCTGTACGATAATCGGAAGCGCTCATCGCAATGGCTGAACCCTGCCGAACCAGCCAAACCATGCCCCAAGCGAAAATTGACTCCAAAAAAGTTACTTGTGAGCGTTTGGTGGACTAGTGCTGGTGTCGTTCACTACAGCTTTCTTAAATCTGGCCAGAAGATTACGGCAGATGTCTATTGTTAGCAACTGCAAACCATGATGGAAAAGCTAGCTGCTAAACAACCGAGGCTGGTTAATCGCTCTAGGCCACTGCTGCTTCATGATAATGCTAGACCACACACTGCACAACAGACGGCTACCAAATTAGAGGAGCTTCAATTGGAATGTCTAAGACATCCACCGTACTCTCCGGACCTTGCCCCAACAGATTACCATTTTTTTCGAAATTTGGATAACTTCTTGCAAAGGAAAAAATTCAACTCCGATGGGGCAGTCCAAACCGCCTTCAAAGATTTTATTGATTCCCGTCCGAATGGTTTTTTTAGTAAAGGGATCGATGAACTACCTATGAGATGGCAAAAGTGCATAGATAGCAATGGTACATACTTTGATTAAATAAATATATTATAATAAAAAAAAAACGGCTTTATGTTCCTCCCATACTAAAGCCAATTTCATATGTAAGGACCTAATATTTAGAGTATTAGAGGGAGTATTAAAAAATTCTAAAAATCCAAAATTATACTATAATTATTAATTTTTTTTAACAAACATTTGATAGATCTTCTCGATCGTCGCCACGAATCTGCTTGCAAAGTTTCAGCTCGATTTGATCACGGGAAAAGGGTTAAAAATCTATCCAAAGTTTTTGCGTCAAAGAAACAAACAGACATGATAATGATAATGATAATGATAATGAATATGTGATAAATAATAAATATTTCAAAGATTTAAATTATGATAATGCATAAAATGGGAAGGGTGGGAATAGGGAGTTTTTAAATTGTTTAAATTTCGTAAATAAAACTGAAAATTACAAATTTCGTAACGTTGCCTTGCCATTCTTGCAGAAGTTACTTGGTACAGAATTTAAATCTTTATTTTAATAAAGAAAATTGAAGCAGAAATGCGCCACGTGCTTCAAGCAAACTCAGCCCTTGGAAGCTAGGCTCTAACTGTGAGGGTTTTTACGGTTTAAACTTTAGCCAAACCAATATCACCACCGGCTGTGATCTTTGTTCCCGTAATATTCGGAATCAGCCATTCGAATCTGGTCATTGAATGAATTCTAAGGCAGGCAGGCCTATCCTACACAATATACCCCTTTGCCTATATATGCTTCCCTGCTCCAAGAGTGTCCGGATTATTTTTCGTCTACAATTATTGTTCCCAGCCGAAACATTTCGCGGCCGTAATCATCATCGAATACTTGTATATTTAATAACAATTTTTTTTTTTTTTATCTATACTAATATTATAAAGAGGAAAGACTTGATTGTGTGTTTGAATTGAATAGGCTCCGAAACTACTGGACCGATTTGAAAAATTCTTTCATATTCAGAATCCTACATTATCCCTGCTGAACATAGGCTATAGAATATTTTCAAAAATGTTAGGGATCCGTATGAAAACTTCGATAATGTAACCCAACGTGTGAAAAAATTACGATAAAAAAAACTTATATTGCGTACGCTGCGGAAATTATTGCAAATAGAGCAAAGTAATGTACTACAGTTTTATAGAGGACATTTATATCTACAAAAAAGTCTGCTATACCATATATCTAAGTATTACAGTTATGTAACAATAACTTATGTTAACATTAGATGGAAACATTGTTTTTTAGAGAACAGCGGACCCTTTGTTTTCCCTCACAAACTTATTTTGTACTTAATCCTTAACCCGTGCAACGCCGGGCTCGATCAGCTAGTTTAAAATATAATGGAAACCTAAAAGGTTTATAGATAACATTTTTACATAATTCAATATAAGAAATGATAATAATATGATTTAGATACAAAGTCATTTTTTTATAGTTGGCCGAGTTTTAACATTTTTGTCACATGTGTTTTGAATTTGTCAGTAGTCAGTTGTTTGGTCTGTTGTGGCAGGTCATTGTATAGTTTTAATCCGTTGCAAATTAGTCGGGATTGTCCTGCTTTTGTTTTGGCGTGTATTATGTGATATTTTTGAGCCATTCTAGTGTTGTGTTGATGTTTTTCATGTTTTTTGTGTAATTTTATGTCTTCGTCTTGTATTTCGCCAATTGCTAGTCTGTGAATGATTTTAAGTGTTTAGATTTTTTGTAATGCTTTCGATGTTTAATTGTTGTGATAAATGGTATACAGTTTCAGTTGGTGTCCGGTATTTCAGATCATAGACCATTTTTATTATTTTGTTTTGCTGTCGTTGGAGTCTGTTTAGGTTAGTTTTGTTTCCGGTTCCCCAGAAGGGTATCAAATACACTATTCTACTCTTGACGTATGCCTGGTACATTTATGATAGAAAATTGATAATTTTAATTTACACTGGCGTTTTTCCTTTCATAGCTGACACAGAGATTCGGATTCCCCATTTATATCCATTTTGAATTCCCTTATATTCGTTTTTTTATTAATTTATTTCTTAACTTAGTTAAAATGACTCCTGCATGTAAACTAGCATTTTACACTTTATATTCTACAATATATGTATTACTAATATACTATCCATAATTACTTACGTATTTATATTTACATATCCTATGATATTATACAATCTATAATACTATAACACACCTTAATCTATAATATAATCTAATCTATGGAACATCTATAACGTAATATATAATACATCTTATAATATAATCTAATCTATATTGACAATTTTTTATTCTTCAATTAGAAAACACATACAGAAAAATCAAATTAAAAATATTTTAGCTGCTACCGGGATTCGAATCAACGGACCTCCACTCTACCGGGAATGGGGCGAATACGAATGAAATTGAGAGATCGAGATCCAAAGTCGAGATCCTTGGATCTCGACTTCTGGAGTGAACGGGTGTGCTTGCCATCAATTCAAAACAGAACTCGAAATACAAGGCGCAAAATCCCTTTGAAAATGGCCAGTGCTATCTGTCCGAAACGTTGGGTACAATATAACAGTCTTTCTCAAGACTACTATACGCGGGTTATCCTAGAAAATAATCCTTCATATATATATATATATATATATATACATATAAAGAAACCCGTGTTTCCCTACCCGTCAAGTTTTCTCCACAACCAGCCACAACCACCCACTGGTGGTTATGGTGGTGGATAGCCCTTGGTGTTACACCAAAAAGATGCGAGTTCGGTGGGGGTGGCTGTGCATGGGTGGGAGTGGGTGACGAAAATGTGCTTTCTAGCACATTGTTTTGTTATGGGAAGGCCACAAATGCTTCAGATTGTTTCAAAATAGGCGTACCGACTGTGTCGGTGAGTCTAGAAGGTTCCGGAAAAACCTGCTCTAGAAAGTTCTGGAAGGATAAGTTTCTAGAAAATTTCAGAAAGTTCTATAAGGTTCTAAACTGAGTGGCGGAATGTGTCGGTGTGTCTAGAAGGTTCCTGTACATTCGATAAATTTCTTGAAAGTTCAGGAACGAGAATGTTGTAGAAGGTTCGCGAAAGTTCTACGACGATCCAAACAGTGTGCCTAGTGGTTATGGTGGTAGAAAGCCCTTGGTGTCACATTAAAAATGCGCGAGTTTGGTGAGGGTGGCTGTGCGTGGGTGGGAGTGGGTGTTTTCTAGCACATTGTTTTGTTATGGGAAGGCCGCAAATGCTTCAGATTGTTTCAAAATAGGCGCTCCGACTGTGTCAGTGAGTCTAGAAGGTTCCGGAAAAACATGCTCTAGAAAGTTCTGGAAGGAGAAAGTTCTAGAAAATTTCCAATAGTTCTATAAGGTTCTAAACTGAGTGGCGGAATGTGGCGGTGTGTCTAAAAGGTTGCTGTACATTCGATTAATTTCTTGAAAGTTCCGGAAGGAGAATGTTCTAGAAGCGATCGCGAAAGTTCTATGACGATCCAAATAGTGTACTAAAAATCTACGCGTGCGAAGCCGCGCGGGCACAGCTAGTTATGTATAGCTAGCAGAATATTTAATTAATTATCAAAAAAGGTGCAGTGTCAAAGCAACAAGATACAATTTTGAAAAAACTCTGTATATTGTCAAAAGATGCTAGAAACTAAACGAACAGCAGAAGGAATAAACTAGTGTAAGTAATAAGTCTGCAAAAAGCGCGACTATATTTTTCCCGAAGCTTCTAGAAGACCAAAACCTTATATTAATGGTGGTGACGCCTTGCGGTGAATAGTCTTTGTTTCGAATTACAATAAACAGTGATTAAAGTAACAAGAGTAGGTAGCGGCGGTGGCAGTGTGTTCTTGTAGCCATATAATGTGGTAAGGAACAGCGCACAGGCAGGAAAATATTCTAGAAGGCGATACAAAGTGTTCCACAGACAAGTGGAAGATTCTCGAGTGAGTAGTAAAAATTTGGTTTGAATTACGAAACGCAATACGTGCTCCAGTTAAGTTTTTGTTATTTAGTTATTTAATTGACTGCTGCGAACCCGTGACAATATAAATAAATAAAAAATCTCCCTACAGCAGACCACGAGACCCAATTAGTGCAGCGAAACACATCAAGAAAACACCGGGCTTGAGAAAATCACACAGATTTGTTGTGAATTCACCGGAAATCGAACCCGAAACCTTCGGTATGAAATGCCAGTGTCACACCCGCTGAACTATCTATTCAGAGCTTACAATAGAGCCTAATTCTAATATCGTGTCTAGGGGGTATACTTTTCTTCTTAATTATTCATAGGACTGAACATTATTTATTTTTTTATTAATAAACGTCATCAGGGCCTAAAAAAACAATAAGGTTTAGTGTACATCAAATCAATGAACACTTTTGACAATACACAGTGATTTCTCATGAAATATAAATATGAAATTATAATCATATAATGTGGAAAGCAAATACAACGCAGTAGAACAATTCTAAAAGGTAAATATAATTAATATAAAGTAAGAAGCAAGTAAACCTAATATAATATAATAAAAAAATACAACAAAAGAAAATAATATTATAAAGCAGAAATCAATAGCATAATTTCAGTAAATTTACATAACAGATTCTTATCTCACCCCAACAACTGAAATACAATAACTTATGTAAGTCCTTTAGTTTGAAGTAAGTTGGTTATTTCTGACATTTTGATAAATTATACTTTTTTTTATTTCTTATAATTCCATAACTTGAAAAATATTGGTGTAGGTGTATTATATATAAATTGAATACAGAGGCATTTATTTTCAATTCCACCAAAATATTAAATTATCGGAGAACAGTCAATTCAATTTCGGAAGCATTTAAGGGGCGTGGGAAGTCACCCTTTCACGTGGAAACTTCAAAAGACAGATTGTCCCGTTCGTGAGGACGACTGTAATATTCAGAGTCACAAAATCAAATTTAAATTCAACGCAGTGCTCGGCGAACGTCAAAGTGGAGTAAAGGAACACGCAGGTTGTTGCGGTTTTACTTTTATTGCGGTTTATTTACTTATGATATATTTTCCCTTTCAACTTTCAATAACAATATATATATTTTTTTTTTTATTTATTTATTTAACGCCCTTATGGGCTTTTATAAATATACAGAATAAAATTTTGAAAAAATAACATAAGACAGTTAAAATAATAATACAGTTAAAAGTTACAATAATAATAGTTAAAAGGTAATAATAATAATAATGATACAGTTAAAGGTACAAATAATAATAGTTGAAGGTAAAACAATAATACAGAAAAATTTACTCTCCATTTCCATTTCCTTGAGATGTAAACAATTGTATCAGCTTTGTCCTATACACAGTTATACTATCAGCAAAAATGTCAGCCGCCTCTGCATGTTCATTCCCTAATGAGTGTAATCTGGGAATTACAGAGTTTGCTAATGCATTAGTTCTGACATTTCCACTATAATAGAATAATGCACTGTGTCTTGATGACCTCTGGGGCTTGTAGGCTAGGGGCTTGGGACCTGATGGGGCATATAAGTATAAGTCGATCAGACTAATAATCTTTAATTTAACTTTAACACCATATCTATAATGTTGAGGTCATACAGCAAAATAGAAAATGATCATAACGTCCTCATTGGCATATTTCGTGACGGCTTCCACGAATACAAGAGAACTATTACCAAACTTGCGAAATTAGCTGTTTAGTCTCTTTGTTCAATCTCACTTTCTTCAAGCTCACACTATAAAATCACTCTCTACTTCCTTTCTTTTAACTCGTGGCGTCCGCTTGCTTGTTTTCTTGACGAAAAAACTTTGGATCGGTTTTTAACCCTTTTCCCGTGATCCAATCGAGCTGATAATTTGCAAGCAGACTCGTGGCGACGATCAAAAAGATCTATCAAATTTTCGTTAAAAAATAATAATAATTATAGTACAATAAGACAGACTATTCAGAGAATTTAATGCACTGGACGTTAGACAGCTGTTCGTTAAGTCTACCCTCATCTTCTACATCAAAAACACAAACCACCTAACAACAACCAGTAACTCGCATTCACATAATACTAGACAAGCATTACGAAACCTTGACAAAATACCAAAAACCAAGACAAAACATGGACAGAAAAATTACTCATACATAGGGCCTAAAATATTTAACATATTTAAAACAGACTTCCCGAAAATCAGAATATACTCAATAAATTAAATAAAAGCTTTAGCAAACAACTGGCTTACCTCCAAAGGTAGAACAGCTACTGAAAACTTACTTACTGTAATTGCATAACAATGTCTATAAATAAAAATATATACCTATATAAATAAATTAATTAATTAAGGAAAATAAAAAATAATCTTAAACTGAACTTTAACCCTTTTTACATTAAACAATTACTCTACACATATTTACACTTGGACTTATGACTCACTCAACTTACCACTAACACTGCACTTGATAGTTTGTAGATACATAATTCCTATCTTATGAAAATAAATATTACTGACGAATTTAAAAAAATATTATAATTGTGTTCTATAACGCCACTCTGGGACAGGCGTAGCCTAGTAGAGTGGCATAATCCACAAATTTAACAACAACAAAAAAATGTGTAATTTATCTTATATTGTTATTATTAAATTAGTATTAAGTACCTTTATTTGTAAACAAGGATTTTTTGAAATAAATAAAAATAAAAATTTTTAGAAATTTTAATGATTTTTTCAAATTGGAATCATTACAAAAGTTTGATTACTACCACGGCGCCGGCGGCCCGATAACGTCACGGAATATTTAAAATTTGAATTACTCCGTCGGTAGGTATAATAGGACTTCACTTCGAATTTCGAAAATTTATGACAATTGGTTCATAGATGACATGAGAGATGAGAAGAAATCAAATAATAAAGAGATATTTTTAAAGATTTTTGGCATAGATTTTTGTCTAGACATGTTTCATTTTCAGTCAAATAATTATTACACGATGGTAAACTTAATTTACAAAGAAATGGAGTAAAATAAAAACTTGGGTTTTATGGGTTAGTTTTTTTCTGTTCTTTTTTGTGTATGTTTTAGAATTTACTTTTATCTCCATGTTTGCTGTGTTCACATTTAAGTGATGAAAAGCATTTAACCTAATTGTATTACCTGTATCATGTTATGTATTTTTCATTGTTTATGAACCAATCAATAGGTAAGTTACTCTTCGATATCAAAATTCTATTTTACGGTACTCTGCCAAGTATTGCGCCGCCCGAAGAAAACTGTCGCAAAGTAGAAAAGAAATGTAAATTAAAGTTTTAACAATTTCACATCGCACTGTGATAAAGCAAATAACACAACACAAATAGACCTCTTTCCATTTAAGAAAGGCAATCGAATTAGTGTGTGTAAGCCGTGCTAGCGACGCACACTGTTTCGCTGTGTTGGCGAAAGAACATACCTCGTACACAAGGCTTACACATACTGATTCGATTGTCTTTCTTAAATGGAAAGAGGTACCTAAGTACCTGTTAACGATACGGTATTGCCACGAAATATATTAAAACCGATTTCATGCCCACTCTGCGGTTGTGGTAAAATGTATAATATAGTGTTTTTTGTAAGAATTTTTTAACTTCACAAATCAGATCTTATGTAACCTAACCTTAACTAGAAAAAAATAGCAGAACACACTCCACGTTTTCCAAATTAGTATAAGCTGATCATTCACAAAAAAGTTTATTACACTTTTTTGTTTTGACTAATTAATATATAATAACTAATAATTAATTACTTAATGTTAAGTTGAAATACAATAATAAAAAGCCCCTCATTGTGGACGGGTAATCGCTAGTATTTATACCGTCACGAGATTTTAACTGTGCATTATCGAAATCTCTCGAACGGTGCACATAAATCTAGAATCTAGTAGAACGTTCTCGAGGCATCGCGAAATCAACGTTTTGTATAAAAAGCGAACGCGCGCGCGGCGAGCCGGTTGTTATTTCTACAGAAGAGGAAACCTTGCAGCGACCAGCGATGTGACCAAGCGACAAATATACGGCCGTTAAAAAGTACCTGAATGCCTACCTGCGTGCGGAATATTATCGATGACGTCACAGACGACTGACGTTAAGTAGTGTAAAATATTCCAGAAACACTGAGTGTGAATTTAATTAAAATGCTCTAATTAAGTTCGTGTTCAGTGACTTTGCAAAATGAATGAAAGTTTTAATTGTTTTAGTGACTAATTTGCCTCCCAACATTTATGATGTTTATTACAATAAGTTAGTTAATAAAAATGTCAAAGCAACCAGCGCTGCTGCACTTGTAGTAGGTGTCTAAATGTTCTTAGGTTTTCACGGCCACTCAGAATCTTCAGGTTTGTGTTTCCTGGGGTATTATGCCATGTTGTTACGACCTGATGTCACACATCAGCCCTGATGATGGACCCTGCAATGGGATCCGAAACTTCGGCCCGAAAGGTCGTAACAACATGGCATAATACCCCAGAAAACACAAACCTGAAGGTGTCTAAATGTCTAAATGGGTGTCTAAATATGTAGGTCTAAAGTCTAACCGCGCGTATAGTGCCCAAAGTGTCGTGGACTCTTAAGGATTATTATTATTATTATTATTATTGATAATGGGCAGGCAGCTTAAGCTGATAGGCCCATATCACTGTCTCTCATTTGAATATCCACCCTATTCTTAAATTGGTTGACACTGGCTGCAGACACAACGCCCTCAGGCAAACTGTTCCACACATTGACCACTCTATTGCTTAATGCATGCTTTCTTGGGTTACACGAGAACCGAGACTTGTTCAACTTCAGGTGATGTCCTCGAAGGCCCCCATTAGTGTTAAATGCAAACATATCTGTCATATTAGGAATATTGTAGTAGCCCGATAGAATCTTGAATGTCTCGATGAGGTCACCTCTTGCTCGTCGCTCCTGAAGAGTGGGCAGTTTCAATACTCTCAGCCTTTCCGCATATTCCAGGTTTTTAAGACCCAAGGGCAATTTTGTGGCTCGTCTCTGAACATTTTCCAGTAAAACTATATCTTTAACAAAATATGCATTCCAGATCTGAGAGGCATATTCGAGGAGAGGCCTCACATACGTCTTATAAATAGTTGTGAATAGTGGTACTGTCAGATGTTGGAATGATCTTCTCACTAAATACAAAATAGAGTTAGCCTTCTTAACCACACTCGCTATGTGCTCACACCATTTAAAGTCCTTGGTAATAGTAACACCCAGATCCTTCTGCGAGACCACTGACTGTGATGTGATGAGGATGTGACACTTAATTTTGTTAATCTTCAATGTCTTCATGTCAAACTCAAAACTCACGGGAAGCCATTTTTTTAGACCACATTTAAACATATACTGTTGTATTTTGCTATAACTTTGTGGTTATTCATTATGAATATAATTAAACTAGTTAACTTTGTTTACACCACTATAATTTATTTGGCGAAGTATTATTTTTTTAGAATCTATTATTAACAACCAAAAAAATTTAACTAACATTCCTATTTTGAATATGTTCCCTTTCACCCTATCACCTGTTTCTTTCGCACCCCCCACTATTTACCCCCATTTGGACACTTGACACTGAGGTATGATTGTTTATAATTTTTGTAAAGTTCAATTAGTATTAAGTATATATACCCTGACGAAGGAGCGTCGTTTCCGAAACCGGTTGGTTTTACCAAATAAATTATAGTGGTGTAAACAAAGTTAACTAGTTTAATTATATTCACATTTAAACACTTTATTTTACTGCTTTCCTACCCATTGCACTACAATTTTTCAATCTACTCACTCACTAAGACTCACTAAGCGGAATACAACGTACCGCACTAGGATTTCTATATCTGCTGTATCTAATTAATAGTAGTAAAGTCCCTAAAAATATATATTAAGATGAATTATTAAAAATATTTATTGAGGAATGTGGAGTACTTTTGTCAGACTTTAGACTTTACACTTATTCCGAATAGCAGATTTATGTTTTCAATCGTCTTCTTCGAAGTCGAGCCCAAAATCTATTACAATCATTCATTTTTATTACTATGTTATTTTGATCGAGTGCCAATGGCTTGCGAATAAATTAAAATAGAAGATTCTGTAACACGGTTGAATGGCTCTGTTTTCAAATGCATCTTTCCTACGTCATATTCACTTGAATATATTAAGAACTCGTAATCGTAAAATTCAATTGAAAGATAAATGTGAGATAAATCTGTTTTACGAATCTCTCCATAATGTTGAAATGAGTTTTCTCCACATGAATCCGCAGGCGTTGTAAAACTTTTCAGCATTTGATAAGCAACTCTTCAATATCAGCGGTTTTATTCATAGTTCATGATTTCTAGCTCATAAATTATAGATTATTTCAGAATGTTAGTTAACTAAATAAAAAGCACTACCAGATTTAAAGTCTACCGGTTTCGAGACGTACCCGTCTCTTCGTCAGGACCAACACTACACTTCTATGTACACAACGTTAGATTCCTGGTTGTTTTGTAGGCTAGTCGGTGCATGCTTGTCTCTGACAAGATTAACACGCATGTGGTAAATATTGGTGAAAGTTTAACAATACTATGGTTGTGGTGTGTAGTGTTGTGAACATAGTAGTGTAGTGTTGGTCCTGACGAAGAGACGGGCACGTCTCGAAACCGGTAGACCTTAAATCTGGTAGTGGTTTTTACTAAGTTAACTGGCATTCTGTTATAATGTCAAACCACAAAGATAGTGCTTTAAATATTAATAATATTAATAATAATAGGTTAATTTATTAAAAGATTTAAAATGAGATAATGTGGCATTGCTATTTATATAATTGTTATTATATAAATTTATTTATTTATGTTAATATTTCAGACGCGTAGAAATAGAGTTGTGAAAAAAAAATTGAGCGAGTTTTAGAGTAGTCGCTAATGATCCGTAACATATTTTTTCTCAGTAACTCTTAGCGGCAAAGAAGTCTACGGCTTCCCATGAACCAAGCGTAAAAATGTTACAAACCAAAAATTTCAAAATAATTTATTTATTCGTAATCGCAGAAAACACCGAAAAAGCGAAAAAAAATACCAAAATGGTGGTTACGCACCAAAAAGATAGGTACCATTATACATACAAAAAAAAAGGTACCATTATACATACACGTGAATATATGTATATCGCATAAACCGCCTTCTATTTGAAAAGTATGTTAAATGAACAGCTGATTTTATTGAAATTAAATCGCTTCATTTAGTACAAAATTCTTTTAGAACTAATTTTTTAGAATTAGAATTAATTTTTTTCAAAATCAATAAAATATAATATGTTGTACATTATTTTTTTAGAACATTTTTTTTCTAAACCAAAACTATCCAGGGATATTAAAAAAATTCTTACGACGCCTAATGTCAAAGTTGAATCTTCTTCCTCTTCTTCAGTCTTCATCTCTCCATACCCCATCATCCTTCCTTGTTATTTTCTAGTTGTAGCCATTTCTTTCCCCCCCTCACAGCGGCTACATCGTCGGCTCATCTCTTTTGAGGTCTTCTATCACTCTCCCAAGGTCTCCAATTCAGAACTCTTGTTGCATCCTGCCTTGTAACATGCCCTGCCCATTGCCATTTTAACTTCGCTACACGGTCCATGATGTCCACTACAACAGAGCGTAACGATGTTACACATCAATTTAATAAAAAATAAGAAAGAAAAAAAACCCAGGCAGCAAATGTGTGCTTGCGGATTAAAACACTTTACTTGATAACAGAAGAAGCTAATTATTATTTTTTCTTAAATAAACTTAATGGATGCCGTAATTTATGGTCCTTTTATGGACAGTTAAAAGATTACGGAAAATTACAGAAATAGTTTTATTTCCGATTTTATATATATCGTCCATCAAATTCTTCTTGTGCTAAAAATAAATTGTAGATGAGCATAAAAGTGTCCTTAGGTTTTCACGGCCGTTCAGAATCTTCTGTGTATAGTTTTCTGGGATATTCTTTTTTTTTTGTGTGGCCGTGTTTGTGTGACCTCTCTGGCCAACGTTTCGGATCCCATTGCAGGGTCCATCATCAGGGCTGATGTGATGAGTGAGTGTTGAAGTGTAGGTTAAGTATTACCTTGCAACACTCACTCATCACATCAGCCCTGATGATGGACCCTGCAATGGGATCCGAAACGTTGGCCAGAGAGGTCATCCACTCGCCGATATATCTAGTACGCATCCATTATTTATGATTCGTTCTCGCCCCATAGTTATCCCGAGTTAGCCTGCTGTCAAAAATAACTCTGCTGGCGAGCTAGTCATCGCTTTTATACATAAATGCTAGATCACGATACAACGAGAATGTTTTATCAGTTTCTCCATATGAATATCCCAGAAAACTATACACAGAAGATGTAGGATGAGCATGTAAATAAATACTCGCTATATTAATATTAGAATTTCGCTGACGGTATTTATTGAAAAAACCGTTTGTTTGTTAACTTAGTTTTGACCAAAACTTGCCAAGTAAATTCAAGTAAGTATTTTCGAGAAGTGGTAGGTATTTTGCTAACTTATTTTATGAAATTACATTTTACGTTGTAAAAACCACTCCGCCTTAAGTATCAGGAGCGCAGGATAACAGCGGAGCAGAGAAGCCGCTTATGTAAATGTTACGGTTTCCGGGCCAGCGGAGCGCGCCGTGTTAGGGACTGTTTATACCCCCTCGACTCCGTGCTCTCCTGGTATTTTTTTCAACGTCAAGGAAAATAACAAACTTGAAACAAAAATAAATACAACTTTTTTTACTTGTTTTGTTTTGATTTTTTTACTTCGTTCATTAAAATCTAAAAGTACAATATTTAGAGGGAACCACGGAGTACAAAATTGTACAGAGATGAACTAAACCCCTTCTTAAGGCAAGGAAATAGGGACAAAGCGGAAGTATACCCACCCTTGCGTGTATATATACAACAAGGTGTCCCGTATCTCGATGTCAAGCCATAATAGTTATCAGAAAAATATTTAAAAAAATCTAATTCATGTGTTTTAAAAATTATACGCCCGTGACGACGGTCATTTCACTCCTGTTGCTACAAATCTTTATTTTTCTTCATTTTTTTTATTATTATGTAATTCTGAATAATGCTTCTGTAAACTTTTGTCCGAAATTCAAAGCCAACGGCTCCAGCTTGGAAGAAAATGTCTCTTTTTGACCAAACAAAGTATTCAAAATCAATACTTTTCCCAGTTTTAACTGATAACTATTATCACCCGATTTCAGCTTGACGTCGAGATACTATATTGCGCAGTATTCTCGCATAATTAAATCCTCTAGTTAAAAACGTATTTTTTTACAATACACGTTGTGTTTTTTCTTAATTGTGACGCAAACCGAGTCTCTTCAAGTAAAAATGTACTTGTGTAAGAAAGCGCGACTTATTTACTAAGACTTTCTACCTATCTAGTTTGATCTTTTCAAAATTGTTTAGAAATTAATTTAGAAGTTCGTAGTAGTCATTTTTTTGAACGAGTCGAACATATTGGAATCCTGGAAGCCGTGGAACCTGACCGCGTACCAAGAAATTTATATTAGTTCGTGTCCATACGTGTTTTGATGGTCTGTGGTAAGAGTATATATTTTTACTAATTCAGAGAAATATTAACTCTTTTGTTTCAGTGGTGTAACGTAGGTCTACATGTCATAGAAAATATAAAATATCTACCTTATTTATGAAAACTAAAACGTCACATTTTTTGTAATCATCGAATAGACATTTTCACACCAAAATTACTTAATTAAACTGTTAGGAATGTACGGATTTTTTAATTAAAAAATATTTATTCATTACTCTCGTATTTTCGGCCAGTGTGTAAGAGAGAGTATATTGTGTATCGCAGTTAAATCGAGCAAGAAAGAGCACGACAATACCATAAATTTCATGTAGGACAGAGATGGCGGTTGCTTGGGTTTCGGCGAAAGCAAAAACAATATAGAAAGAGTACGGTAGAGTCGGGTAACACGTGTTAGACAAAGACGGAGTGCAGGCGACTGAAGCGAGCAGGCGACCGTTTCGTTGTATTCAGTTGGTAATGGAACGTATTTTCGGCCAGTGTGTAAGAGAGAGTATATTGTGTATCGCAGTTAAATCGAGCAAGAAAGAGCACGACAATACCATAAATTTCATGTAGGACAGAGATGGCGGTTGCTTGGGTTTCGGTGAAAGCGAAAAAAATATCGAAAGAGTACGGTAGAGTCGCGTAACACGTGTTAGACAAAGATGGACTGGAGTCGACCGCGTCGTTGAATACAGTTGGTAATGATATGTCAGCGTGAGCGCACGCAAATTTGATACGCCATGATTTTATGACAATTTACTAAAATCATGCAAATATAAATGTTTAACCTACGTATTTATATAAAGGGACCTTTAAAAAGTCTTACCTGTATCGTATATATGCATATTTTATCACATATTAAAAACTACGCCGATTTATAATCAGGTAACGCTGTGTTAGACCACCGTTCACGAAGGTATTTTTTAGCACAGTTTTTTAAGAGTTAAATATTTTTTTTAATAATTCAGAAAAATAATCAGGTATACCCTGATATTTGATTTTTCAAATAACAATCGGCTGTATTACAACTATATTTATATTTATAATGAAAAAGTCGTTTTTGAATGTTTCTATTTCAATCAATGGAGTGAACAAATCAATAGGCAGAGTTTGTGAGATTCGAAATTGAAAAGTTGTGGCAAAAAGTATTTATTTGGCCGACATTAGAAATTCACATACTAAAAATTCATACAATTCTGACTCGGTATTATGTTACCATTATTAGTTTATGTTTCATGACATTTTTATTGTCTCAATTATGGTTGCGTGCGGTGACTTGGCATTTATATCCTAGAATTGTCGTGCATACACGAATTTTCAATAAAAATGTGAAACGTGTGACATGCGAAATAACCCAACTTTTTATAATAGTGTCACACAAAATTCAATTAAGCAATGAATGTAAACCTAAAAGGCTGAATGAATATTTTTATGAAATAACAATAGTTTCCATAAAACAAATTGATTGCTGTTTAATATGTGTAATAACTAATGATATAATAAACTGTAGATACGTTACAAGCGCGAGATCTTGGCAATTCAAAAGTAAGGTAGTTACTTGAATTCGTTATCGAACGGACCTTCTTTGTGATAGGGCGCGACGCTACGCCGAAAAAAAAGTCCCGCGGAAAAAGGAACAGAGTATCGTATACTATTATAAGAATGAGTATGTTATTTTAGTCACCGTGACTTCAAATTACCTGATTTTTCTGTCTAAACACAGAGCGTGTAGACAGATTGTGAAATAAGTGTGCCGTGATTTGTTGTCTCTTTCAATATTATGGGAATAACGTGTCTCTTTTATAATACGTCAATGGTACTAACAATATATAATTATAAAACTTTATAAAAAAATATATAAAAACCACATAAAGTATGGAATAAAAATAAAATAGTTTTTGGGCTCGTCCGGGATTTGAACCCGGGACCTCTCGCACCCTAAGCGAAAATCATACCCCTAGACCAACGAGCCAGGTACGTAGCTCAGCAATATAGTTATCATAAATATTGCGTGAACCAAATGCATGTCACACACGAGTGAAAGGTACGTCGGCTCACGAAGCACCCATAATTTAACATCGCCATTAAAGACAGACTTGAAGATATATCTCACAGATGGCGGTAATTGAGCTGTTCTATATCACTAACGTGATTTAAGAGATGGCGTTTGATATACTGTTTATTATATTAAAGTTTTTAGGGAATTCAACTTATTTATTACTAACTGTTTAGATAGTAAGAAAAAGTTGTAAAAAACAAAATAAGAACTATATAATCATTTTATGTGGGGTGTAAAAGCAAAGGCAGCAATTTCCAAAAAAATGTTTTAAATGCAGTCATCGAAGATCTAATTCAAAATATACTGAATTCTAGATTTTATGTATCTATCTATCTCTTCCAAAATCATGTTTCCTATAAATTTATAGGCTATGTTTCCTATAAAATCTTGGATTCAGTACATTATTAATTAGTAATGATCGATGATCGCATTAAAATTTTGTTGTATATTGCTGCCTTTGCTTTTAAACCCCACATATAATCATCTTAAATGTTAAACAAATTTTTATTAATCAATTAGAAAAGACATACAGAAAAATAAAATTAACGGATAAATATTTTAACTGCTAAAGGGATTCGAACCAACGGACCACCATTTCATTCGGGGATAGCGCGTTATTCAATTTCGCCACGGCAGTTTGGTAAGTTAAAAAAATTAATTTCTGGCGTCCTCTAACGGCAGATATAAAAAGAAGATTGATTTAAAAATGGAATAAAAATGTTAATCAATTAAAAAGAGACTGCAAATATGGTCGAAAAATTTTCGTTAACTTACCAAACTGCCGTGGCGAAATTGGATAACGCGCCATCCCCGGATAGAATGGAGGTCCGTTGGTTCGAATCCCGGAAGCAGTTAAAATATTTTTTCGATAATTTGATATTTCTGTTATGTCTTTTCTAACTGATTAATAAAAAAAATGTTTAATAATTCACAGAACTGTGAAATTGCAACTTCACAAGAATAATGTGTTTTCTATAATACATCTTAAATGTGTTTTGCATTTAATCACATTTAAAATATTACACATATTATATTTATGCATATATTTATAATCACGTAATGCATCATAAAAAGCGACATGGCAAAGATCAATGGAGGATTGTTTAGGTAGTGTGTTTAAGTAGGTGTTTTTCAATCTTATTATCGTCATCGATATATTACAAGGGATTTTGTAAGGAATATCTTTTTTTTGGAAATGATATATCTAACTAAAACCGTTGTAGATAAACCTCATCCTCTGGCATTACTGAAATTGTATCCCATTGATTGAAATTCTTAAAACTATGTCTTCGTTTTAGATAAGATAAACCTAAATAAATCATTTCTATTTTTTTATCGGATTTTTTATTTTTTACGGAGCAAACTACCACAAAACAAAAATAATATACAAAAACAAGTGATTTTTCATATATAATTATATCTGCGATATTATTATAGATATTAATTAATATTCGCTTTATTATCTCTTCCTGAAATACGCGACATACCTTCGTAAATAATTTTTTGTCTTAATGCATAATTACATTAAAAAACACGAAAACCATTTCTACAATGAGTTCTATGGAAATGAAAATATCCAATAATGAATTAAATGTCGACGTATTATTAGGTTTTCGTAGGTTCAAATTTTAAGAAGCCATTTTCTCAGTTCCATGTTTTTGGGTTGGATGCTTTCTGCACAACTACATCCAATTATTACTTGATGTTACATTATTATTTCACTATAGGACTGAGTAAATATTCAACAAACTCCAATACATTTCAAGACAATATTGTTCAAATAAACATTTTCCGGGAAACGATTCCCGATCTAACAAAGTGGAGACAGAATAAATATTATTTTGATTTCTTGGAAAGAGGCAAAGCACCCGACATTCTCTTCGGGAGTTTCTGGTATATTATTATTCTAGGCTGTTTAGCATCTGTGAACAAAGGGTTCGATGTTCCTTAAAAACAAAGGGCTGGATCGGAGTGGTTTATTTAAGGCGGCGCGGAAACGGAAGAGAAACACCGTGAGATCTAGTTTAAGAAAATTTGTTGAGATAAAATCTGGACACAGAGTACGCTGGTTGTAATTTTGAAAATAACTCAAATAAAGCATCATTCATTGAGATGTAAAGGCAAAATGGGGCCACTGTAATAGTCATTTGTTGAGAAAATAGTATATTATTTGAATTTTAAGCACTTTACAAACTATGGTAGGGGTAAACTTGCAAATCGACATATTTCCCCTAACACATTCGAGTGTGCATGCATACATACACACAGAGAATCGCAGACACCAACTTATTACTTGGAATCCTATCTAACCTTACTCTTCTGAAATTGGTTAATTAATTTGTTTAATTTAACGTTCACAAAAGATGGGGTAACACCCACTTTAGACCCCGCCCCCTCTCACTCTCTTTCGGTAGATCCCTGACGGCTCATTAGGCTAACAGTCCCTGACAAGACTAACACGCATGTGATCAATTATTGCCGGAAGTGTAACAATACTATGGTTGAGGTGTGTAGTGTTGCGAATGTAGTGGTGTAGTGTTGGTCCTGACGAAGAGACGGGTGCGTCTCGAAACCGGTAGACCTAAAATCTGCTAGTGGTTTTAACAAAGTTAACTAACAATCTGTTAGTATTTGTGGTATTTAATTCGACGTCCCAGGGTGGGTTTCGACACTGCTTTACTGTTGAAAGCTCCTCGCAACATTTGTTTCGCTCTCTCGGCGTCAAAATGGCGGAATAATTCCTGCTACACGCCACAACCCCGAGAGGAACCCCGCCGGGATGCTGGCGTCTTTATGAATTTTTAATGGCGCCGACAGTAATTCCGGCTGCGAGTGATAATTACGGCGGTGTTAAAGCGCGAGGTCACATCTTAAATATCCATTATTTTGGGCGGGCGTCCTCTGACGACTTACAAGGAATGAGCGATGCGCAACATTAATTTTCTACTGCTGTTTGATGGCACATTCGTGGGAGGTTTTAGCAGGAATGGTGCGAAGTTATGCCGGCGATGTCCATGCCATGTCGATGCCATGAGATCAGGGCTGTGAAAGGCAAATGAAACATGAATTAATTAATGTTTTATCACTGAACACGAATTTCATCGGAGCACCGTTCCATGGAGAGATCCATGCTTGGAGTAAGCCTAAGAGATAGAATTAGAAACGACGAAATTAGGCGCAGAACTAGAGTAGTGGATATCATGGATCATGTAGCGAAGCTGAAATGGCAATGAGCAGGACACGTTGCAAGACAGGATACTACAAGATGGCCTCCCAGAGTTCTGAAATGGAGACCTTGGGATAATAAAAGAGGCATCGGAAGACCTCAAAAGAGATGGGCCGATGATACTGTCGCTGTGGGGGGAAAGAAATGGCTACAATTAGCTAACAGGGAAGAATAGAAAAATAAGGAAGAGCCTATATCCAGCAGTGGAAAGACGAAGGCTGATGAAGAAGAAGAAGAAGACCGTTCCTTAATTGACACGAATTTCGAAATTCGCATTAATTATCACAAGAATATTCCACATAGGTCCTTCTTTAATTCGCTGCACTTTTATCTATCGCAAAGACGCTTCACTCGGGTTCGCACTAAAAAATTCCGCACGCAAGTACCCAATCTACCGCTTATCTCTGGTAAAACGCCTTTCTATGGCCTGCTGAATATGATTTTCCGCGTCTCTCGCTTACACAAATGTAGTTTTTATTTTTTATTAGAGACACTAACAGAATAATAGGTACATGATACCCTAATAATAAAACATTATAAGTGAAGACTATGCCCATTATCCCAATTACAAGTGTCTTCGGCACGCTGTAGCAACATGTATATTTGCTTCTTCTTCAAATATAGCAAATTTATTTTGTGGTAACATAATTATAATTGTTATAAATTAACTTTGTTAAAACCACTTATTTATTGAAAAAAAATTCAACATGTTTCGAAGCCAATGGCTTCTTCGTCAGTCCAATAAATATAAATAAGTGGTTTTAACAAAGTTAATTTATATCAATTATATGTATATTTGCATTTACGATCGAGATACGTCGAGAATGTTCGACCGATTTCTCCATATTTCCAGTAATTACAGTTTCTTCGACAGTAGTTCAGTTCTAAATTCATATAGAATATTCGAGATATTTTTCAATAATGTCTGGTTATTGGTTTTAGACACTCGTTTGAAAGTTCGAAAGTTTGAAAGTGTGTATTTACAGATGGGTGATATCAGATTCATAGTATACATATATAAATCTGCAATCAAATTAGTTTATCACTGATGTTGGTTATATGATGGAGTTTTGCTACTGATGATGTTGATAACGCATTAACCCCTCAAACTTTGATAAAATAAATTCTTCGATAAAATGATTCCTAACTTTTTTCCCTTTTTTGATTTTAATCCTGTAATATCCTTGTATAAACGAGTACATACGGCATTCTATAAAATGGGTCTAAAGATATCGTTGAAAATCACAGCTTAGAATTTTTTAGTTCAAAAATCGATCTGTGAAGGTGAAAATTGATTTTCAGCCTTTTTTTCCAAAATTATTAAAATATTTTTTTTTCTTTTTTATTATATGAATAGAATTTATATTTTAAAAATCATGCCAAAGTGCACATCAGTTTTAAGGCATAACTGGACATCTATCTTTTAATTAGGAAAGTACTTGTCATTATTTGAGTTGGATGTTTTTTGTAATGCAATATGTTTATTATAACTTTTTTATTTTAATGTTTATTCCATTCCGTATTTTATATTATGAGGCTTAATATATGATTATAAATATACTACAGGTTTAAAGTCAATGAAATTAATTTGTCGGTTAATCTGAAGGTTTAATTAAAAAAAACTAATTTTTACACGAATTTTCACGTTCAAAATCCTGCAATTATCATATCACGTGATTTTTATGGGGATTACGGCCAGTCAACAATCAAAAGTTTTCATAGTAAACTTTTTGCACTCCAGTTTAAACTCCTCTATATGCACTATATTTTGTATTGATTTCGGTAGGCTGTCGAAGATTTTGAGGTCCTTTTTACATCAAACAATTTTATGAAGTCTTATACTGTCGCCCCCTCTTGTATTGT